>CAWUHX010000057.1:916267-957954 GCA_963922205.1 Romanomermis culicivorax | reverse complement strand
CACACTCTATCAGATTAAGCAGTGGTATCAACGCAGAGTACTAGCAAAGTTTACACGCTGTCAATAAATGATGAGTGGAAATAAAATAAAAATTGTTTACTCTAGCGCACACTCTCGACCTTATAGGTATTAGTGCGCCTGGTGGCCATCCATCTTGTAACGCATGTAATGCAAAAGATGCAAGAGGTACCTACAATAACTGGTTTATGACGCGTAACTTAAGGCAACAGTACGAAGCCTGGCTCAGGCTTAGGCTTAGAGATATACCTGTAAGACCTCCGACCAGTTGGGGGGGGGGGTAAATACGAAATTTTGGGGGGGGGGTAGAAAAAAGTCGAACCAGACGCACTAATACCGACCTTATATCCCTACTTTTGATCTTGAATTTAGTCGTTCGAATCTTCTAAAATTTATCCTTCACGTTTATACATTATTTCCTCGTTCTCGACCAGGGTTGGCAAGACCTGGGTTTTTGGGTTTTTCTGGGTGCATTTTTTTGACAAAATTTGGGTTTTGGGTTTTTCTTATTCTTTTAAAATGAGGATTTCATCGTTAATTTGAGGATTTCATCGTTAATTTCCCTGTGGCAAATCCAGAACGAGATTGAGGATTTCATCGTTAATTTCCCTGTGGCAAATCCAGAACCAGCTGACCAAAAAAGTGCTGTGTATCAAGAATTGACGCAATACATGATTGAGGCAAAATTACAAAAACAAAATAACTCATTTCGCTACCAGACCAGATGCTCGTCAAAAAGAAAAAGTCTGTCCTTGAGTATTGGCTCACAGATGGAGCTGACTGGCCGCTGGTGCAACGAATCGCTCTGAAGGTACACATAGATAACATGTTAATTTTTTTCAATGTATTACATGTATAAAAAATTAATTGAGGTTTTTTCGCTCGTTGTCTCTACCGCATCTTCGGAAAGAAACTTCTCTACCTTTGGCTTCATACATTCCAAGCTGCGAAATCAATTGTCGACGGAAACAGTGCGCAAACTGGTATTCGTTAAGACAAACTTTGGGCTGCTAGAAAGTTCCCGTGACTGTGAATCTGATGAAGTGAGCGAAGCCGAAGCGTGAAATTTGATTTCCGTAATTTTCAATTTTTTAAAGTGACATTTCAATTTTTAGTGTTTAGATCATGCAATAAAAAATTCAATAAACAGCCAATCGTTTTAATGAGCCAAATCGATAAAATCGTTGTGCAATGTGCAGTCGCGTGACTCGTGTAAATATGTTACAACCAAATGTATAGTCAGTCTTGAACACTGTTCAGCAATTTAATACACTTTATACGTTAAAAATAACATTCTCATATATATTTTAAGTAAAATGATCATTCATTAGTACAAAACTGGAACAAAAACCCTAGAAAAACCCACCAAAAACCCAGAAAAACCCACCAAAAACCCAGAAAAACCCACCCAAAAACCCAAAAATGAAGATTTCAAAAACTGGGTTTTTGCCAACCCTGTTCTCGACTAATTATATTTTTTTTTGTTCGTAATTTTGCGTTCACTTCGACAGGTAATAAAATCTTTCATTCAGTCTTTCATTCATTCATATATACATAGATTCGTAGTCGAAAATTTAATCAATTTGAACATCCTGAACAGAGTTATTTAAATTTTCTCAGCATTCCATTTCTTTTCGAGTCGTCGCGAACTACTTGCACAGTTTTTCTTTATCTCACTGACATGCTTAGCTGAAAAATAGGTTGGGCACGATTTCTACAAAAAATTAATGCGTTAAACGTTAACTTTTTTTCAATATTTTGACCTAAAAATTTTCCGCAGTTTTCAGTATGTTTCTAGTAGAAAAAAATTTTTGAGCCATTGGCACAAATTTTTTTGGCCTCTTGTGCCAATTGGCACAAATGTCCGTGCTCAAAAAAAACGCTGACAGCAACACTGTTTTTTTCCACATTTGCACTATAATGTGGAAAAAATTTTTGAGGTCTTTCCACAAATGTGGAAGAAAAACTTGGGGTTTTCATATTGAAAAGATGCATTTTGGTACATTTTAGGAGGTCCAAATCTCAAAATGTTCCGGCGCTTCGCGCCGGCTATAACTTTAATAATCATAATTATTTATTAAGCTGCTCAGCTTTTATCATGTCTACCTTCATTCATCGCTCTATCTATAATAGTTTTCATCATCTTAAACGTTGTATCTCGTGTTTTAATTCGAAATCTTCAATGTTTTATCATAATATTTAATGAAGATTCGTATTTTTTTCCTTTTGAGAAAGATCAATACGTCAAGTCTCTATGCTTTATGATGCAATTATTTCTTTACTAACATAAAATCAATTCAAAAGCTTCATGGAAATATCTTTCGGGAATTTATACTCTTCTTACTCATATATTTTCGATCAAGTTCATGAGAGTTTACAAATAAATTACAGATTTTAAAATTTTTCAAGTAGAATTCTAGAAATTACGACTCGAACACAAAATTTGAATCTAATTCTTGAAATAGATGTTCAGAAAATTGATTTTCCAGCATCCCAGAATGTCAATATACCCATGTCATCATAGAGGACTTGACCATTGATTTCCAGGGTTGGCAAAAACCAAACTTTTGCAATTTCGACATTTTGGTTTTTTATGATTTTTTTGGTTTTTCTATGGTTTTTTAGCGGTTTTTTTCTGGTTTAATTCTTTAAAATGTTTGGCACATCGGAATAACTATGTAAAAAACTGCTGGAAGCTCCCTGTATCATCTAAGACTAGTCAGGGAGCTTTAAAATGACAGCTAGAAGTATTAATCTTACCCGAAGTGTCATAATTTTATGCTATACGAAATCCCTATTATAGCAATAGAAATACAGTAATAGTGGGCACTTAAAGAAGGAACCATGAATGAAGAACACAACAAGAAAAAGTAAAAATGGAATAGAGCATGCGATATGTAAGGGGGAAATTCAAGGAAAAGAAGAAAAATTACAAATAAAAAGAAATATACAATACACAATGTACGCAATCAAAACTCAAGAGAAATCAACTGCAGAATTGTATCAATGCATCACATATATACATATGCACAGAGAAGTTGAAATGACACAATTTTTAGGTATACCGTTTTCGATAAGAGGGTCTTAAATTGATAGATTATTACATATGTTATTAATATTACGAACTGCAGTTGAAGGTCACACATAGACATTTCAGATGTTTCCAAATTTTAGCTTTTGAAACCTGTCTGCGAGCTATAACTACAGCAAATGGGTCTTATATATATACTATCCTGCTTGCATGATAGATACATATTTTTGTACGATTTTTTCTACCTAGTAGTGACGTCAAGTCACATAAAAATGAGCCACTCAAAAGCTCTTCTCTTTGTTAACCTACAGTATGCTTAACTGATCTGTACAAAATTTCATTATTGTTGTCTCATTTATATTTTGAAATTTCGAGCTAAGAAAATTATAAAGCTTACCGTAATAATGAATTCAGGATTATTATACTCATTACTCAATCATATTTTATATAATTTTGATGACATGGATCAATGGATGTCACCCCGTATGGTCGGAGTACACTCTACGAAAGATTTAGCGTCCGATTTTTTTGTGAGCAAATTATAGCAAACTAAGCTCATGTACTAAATGTGTGCTTGCAAGATGGATACATAGGAAAGGATATCGATTGATTAATATCACATCTTTTGTGTGCGAAATGTATTACAAAAATACGACTTTTTTCTACTTTGTAGTGAAGTCAATTCAACTAAATTAATTGTTTTGTTAATTTAGATAGACACCAATACATGCCTAGAAGATCGTCTAATGTGAAAAAACAGTTTCCCAATGATTTTGGAAAAAAAGAGATTTTCCAATTTATTGGTTTTTTTAAAAAACCAAAAAAACCAAAAACCAAAGCCTTGCCAACCCTGTTGATTTCTTGTGTAATTCAAGCCAATTATGCTCTTGGATAGTTTGCTAGAAAATTTGTTCAACAATGTTTGTAGATTAGGCTTTTAAGTCGAACATTTCAATTTTTTCTTCAATTTTAATGAATTAACTTCTTTAAAAACACCAGAAGGCTTGAAAAAGCTCAAAAACAGTGCGATAAAGCGTCTGTGAGCATTTTTAAGCGAAAAAAAAACGAGGATTTTAAGACGAAAAAAAATTTTTCTACATGTGGAAAAAGAATTTGACCCCTTTTTACATTTGTGGATAGAAGTTCGTGGAAAAAAAAGTGCACAGCAACCAAATTTCGGGCTGTTTAACCAAATTTTGTCTGCCAAGTCGCACAGTGTAACTTGAGGCCTGACTACTCTTTTGATTAGACTATAGGGTTTTCTGTCCGGAGATGCATTTTTATGCGTTCTAAAATGGAAAAAATTGAAAATTTTCCGGCGCTTCGCGCCGGGTTTAAATTCATTTATAATTTTTTATATTATTCTAGTGCGCGGTTAGAAAAGGTCATTCTAGTTAGTGCTTATAGCTACTAGTTATCAACATGCTATTCATAAATGTTTGGTCCCGTATTGTTTTTTGACGAATTTAATGAAAACTAACATTTTTCTCGGTCATTTTCTCGAATTTTTTTTGCGATCTTCGTGAAAACTTTGACCTTCATGTGATTAAAACATTTTGAGTGTAAGACAACGCTAGAAATTTTTGATCCAAATTCTTAGTCGCTCGCCTAGTTTTTGAATTGCAGTTTGTCCGACTGAAAATTCATTCAATTCACTGAGAAATCAAACCGTCTGTCTGGGAAATAAAAGGTGAAAAGATTCATTTTTCAGCATTCTAGAATATTGAAATCCTGAAAAAATTTCTGGTGCTACGCGCCGAGTACATTACTATAGTCTAGTTATGTTAATCTTTTCATTTTCTCTCCAATATTCAAAAAATTGGGTTTTAAATGCCTAAAACCGACGCGGATCGAATGTAATTACAAGAAAACTAGTTTTCGATGGTTTTCCCGATAAATTTAGGCAAATTCATCGATTTTAGAGTGAGCAACCAAAAATTTACCTGTGCAACCAAATTTTTTTCCCATGTTACACATTGCAACCTGGTCTGTGCAAAAAAACCTTGGTTACACTGTTTTTTTCCACATTTTCACTATAACAGTGCCTTTTTTGTGCCAAAACATGATTCTTGGCACAAAAAAATTTGGAATGGCACAAAAAAATTTGAGCGTTTGTGCCAATTGGCACAAAATTTTTGGCTGGTCAAACATTAAATTTCGTTCATTTTAGACGTTTTAGGGGCTGAAAATGCAAAAATTGGGTAAAATTCACTTCAACAGCGCTGCGCCTGAACTATTTTCTTGCACAGGTTTTACTTATCTCACTGAAATGGTTAGCTGAAAAATAGGTAGGGCACGATTTTTGCAAAAAATTAATGCATTGAACGTTAACTTTTCATCAAACTTCTGGCCTAAAACTTTTCCGCAGTTTTTAGTAATGTTTCTAGTAGAAAAAATTTTTTTGTGCCATTGGCACAAATTTTTTGGCCTCTTGTGCCAATTGGCACATATGTCCGTGCACAAAAAAAACGCTGCACTATAATGTGGAAAAAAATCTGAAATGTGGAAAAAATTTTTGAGGTCTTTTCACAAACGTGGAAGAAAAATTTGGGGTTTTCATATCGAAAAGATGCATTTTAGGGGGTCCAAATCGCAAAATTTTCCAAAAATTTCTTTATAACTTTAATTATCATTATTATTTATTATCAAGCTCGGGCGCGGCTTTTTACATGTCTACCTTCACTTACCATTTAATCTTTAATAGTTTTCATCATCTTGAACGTATTATTTCATCTTTAATTAGCAATCTTAAATATGTATTATATATATCTTCATATTTAATAAAGACCCGCTTTTTTCCTTGATAGATTTTTTGAGAAAGATCAATACGTCAACTTTCTGAAGTTTTTGAAGCGTTTGTTGCTTTCTTAACTAAATTCAATTCAAAAGCCTCATGGAAGTATTTTTGGAAAATTTCTACGCTTCTGACTCATTGCTTCTCGACCAAATTTATGAAAAGTTACGAACAAATTGATGGTTTTAATATTTTTTGAATGATAAATTTCTAGAAATTACGATTTATGAACACAAAATTTAAATATAATTTTCTAGATATATGATCAGAATGATTATCAGAATGCTTTAAAAAGCTCAAAAACACTTAAATAAAGTGTTTATGAGCATTTTCAAGCGAAAAAAAACGAGAATTTTAAGACGAACAAAAACTTTTTTCCACATGTGGAAAAAAAATTTGATCTCTTTCTACAATTGTGGAAAAAAGTTCGTGGAAAAAAACAGTGCTCTTCAAGTCCCCACCCGACACGCACACGAAGACAGTTTTTTTCCTCAATCGAAATCGACCATTTTTAAGGAATTTTTTTTTAAATTCTGCAAAATTTTTTTGTGCTCAAGCATAATTTTGGGGAAAATTTTTTTGATGTTTGAGTTCATACCTTTGTCAGGTTGTCAGCCGTGATTATTTTTCCAAAAAATCCCTTAGATCCAGATTCCAGATTATTTTTCCAGAAATCCCTTATTGCTATATTATTTTCCAACAACGATTGCATTGCTCCCTTATTTCCTAGTTCTACGTCACAAATTATGGCAACTTCACGAAAATTAACAGACTTTTTCTGCGTTAACCATGTATTGCCAAAATTGATTTCTTTATGCTAAACTCTAATGACAACACACGTCGCCACCAACACAACTTCAAGCTTATTACTAGTTTGGATTTAATAACGAAATGAAGAAGTACAAAATTGACGATAAAATAATTGACGATACTGATAATTATGTTAAGGATCTTGGTATTCTCTTAACCAAACTTCAAATTTGATGAACATATAGGCCATGTTATAAAGAATGCTTACTACAGATTATGTCTTATATTCCGTCGATTTGTAAGCAAAAATAAATTCTTACTGGCTAATGCATACAATATGTACGTCAGACCTATTCTGGAATATGCGACTACCATCTGGTCACCCCACTCAACTAAGAACATCAGAGCCAATGAAAAAGTACAGAAGTACTTCACAAAAAGGGTTCTCAACTTCCTGAAGTTTCTTATAATGATCGTTTGACTATATTAAAGTTAGAGACGATCGAAAATAGAAGAAGTTTGAATGATTTGGTCAAGTTATATAAGATGATAAACCATGAATTAGACATAAAATTGAGGGATTTCTGCACCATTACACATTCTCAGACCCGATCCGGCCACAATTGGAAGTTAATAACAGATGTTCCAAGAACTGATATTAACAAATACTTCTTCACGAATAGAGTTATATCTATCTGGAATAAATTGGATAAATTCAATTCTGGTCAACTGTAAGAGCTTTTTTGACCAAGTACAGCATATTCGTTAATATACTGCGTATTTATTCCGTATTTAATTAACTTATTTGTTCATTTTCATTATATTCTCCTAACATTGCTTAGTGCCGTTGCGAATGAAATCATCATCATCAAAGCAAAAAAATTTGAAATTATGATTTTTGTAAAAGGTATATCAATATATGGAATAACCTTCCTTCAGATGCTATCAAGTCCATACCTGTATACAGGATTTTTAAAAGAAGGGCGAATTTTCCAAAACTTTTTTAGAACTTACTGAATAAAAAGAAAATTATTTTTGCAGTAAAGACGACTTATTTTCAGTTAGTTTATGTGTGCTTGGATTAGTGGTTAAATTCTATGTTTGACGAAAAGTATGTAAATAATTATTTAATTTGGGAATTGTGACGTATAAGTACAGTGATATTGCTGAAAATTTTATTCTAAAAAATTTAGAGGGAATTCCCCCCCCCTTCCTTCTCTAAATACGGACCTGATTAATTCTTGCCGTCCGCAATCTTTTAAGAACAAAATTATGAAAATCGATTTTTCCAAGTTCCATGGGGGAGCGCGTTAGTTTGTTACACTTTGTAACCTACGCTTCCTAAACTAATCGAATTTGTCGTTACTGTAGTTTGTTCATTTCGAACTTACATTACGTTGAAACGTTCGCTTTGTTTTATTTCCGTTTCTAACCTTGTCCAATTTTTGGATATTTTTTCTCGCTATCTTTGTGTTTTTTTTTTACTTCTGTTCGGTTTTAAAAATTTTTTTAGTGTTATACCGTAATACTCTGCATTTTTATATTTGCTTTCTTTTGTCTTCGACTATCAAATTAAAAAATCAAAAAAAAGAAGAGAAATGCTTAGAATCTCTAGTCATGAAAATCTACATTCTGACAATTTTGACGATCAAATGGAAGTTGGAACATCAGTTCAAGCCGAACCCGAAATTCATAATGACAATAAATTTGCCGAACCAGTTGTTGACGTAGAAGCTTGTGCTTAGACTTATCGTATTCAAGGTCGAACTTCTAAACAACTACATCTTAAAATGGATGTGAGAGAGACAACATCATATCGAAATCGTATGGTTTGATTGAAACGCAATAAATCGATTTGAGTCACTATTCTATCGTGAAATATTAGTGATTCATCTCTATAATATAATTTTTGATCCTTAGATTAATATTATTAATAAAAATGTTGATTGAAAAGACGTCGAATACAAGGAAAGCGGCCGAAAAACTATTTGTGAAATATAACTTGGTTGCTGTAGATTTTAAATCTAAGTCAGTCTCCGAAGATGATATAAGCAATAAAGTGTTGATTTCTTACTTTTCATATTTCATTAGTTAATTGATGTGTCATCTCATTCTTTAACATGGGTATTTATTTTCAGCTAAAAGACCATGTTATACATCGGACCCAAATCAAAATTGTAACAACTTCTTCGTGTCCGGGTCTAAGTATAAAATTTGAAGAATATCGGGTCCGGGTTTCTAGTATAATGCTTCGTCGAGTTTGTGAAAGGCGTAATTTCTAACCATTAACGGAGCCCCGTCGATGGCTGAGGATGCAAGTCAAGATCGCTTTTTGTGGGTGAAGTCCTCATTGCCCCAAAATTTAAAGGGGTCATTTAAGGCCAAAAACTTCGAAAAACGGTCCAGAAAAACAGTAACATTCAACTTCATGGTAGACAAATCTCGATATGGGTCACCATATAGAAATCCAATCCAAATGAACCATTACCAGTAGTAAAGGGCTCGGATTCGTTAAAGCCATTTTAAGAGGAGAGAGTAGCCGATTTTGTAAAGTTTTTAGAAAGGGGTTCAGCTAGTGCGCAAAAAAATGTTTTTTTCGATCAAAAAATACTTCAAAAGCGATACTGAGCATTATTTCGGTGCGAAGCGGTGAAAATTTTTCACGTTTTGACCGAATTTTGCCCCCAAAAAAACATTTTCGACCAACAATACTTGGGTCGTAGACAACTGCGTATACGATTGAATATTTTACGAAACCGTCCCCCAGTTCCGTCCCCCAACATGATCGATGATTTGTGGCGGTTCCTATGGCCTTCCTCCCATAATTGTATGTTCCAATGAGGCGCAGTCGTCCGATTTCATGCTGCTGTTGTCAAGAAAAAATCGGGAAATAATTCGAAAATTCTGCAAATGTCAGGTTCACAAAACTTCATGCAAAAAGCTACGGTTAGGCATCCCATTTTCATACTTACAATCTTTGTCTTTTCAGATAGCACTGGAAACACTATTCAGTAGCCTAGGCGAATTTATCCCGCTTTACTCTTCTATCCCGACCGAATGAAATGAGCGATTCCGACTTCACCGACAGTGGTTCGCTACAAGAAACACCGATCATTGACGAATTAGAACAAATTCAAAAAACTCCCGGTGATGACGAAGGCGAATGTGAAACTGCAACGTTCCAATATGCTAACAATCGTCAAGAAATCGGATCCACTCCTACACAGCATGAATATGATAACGATGATCAAATTGAGGAACATTCGACGACAATGAACGCCGAGCAATTGCAAGAAGATGACGAAGAGGAGAATTCTGCTGTTATAAATAATGAAAATTTTGATCGGCTTCAGGATCAAGACGATGAGCATTCCGAGGCGATGCATATTGACGATGAACGCGAAGGAGAGCAACCATCAGATGACGTCGGTCTTTCAAAAAAAATTGACGGTGATGATGGGTTTGAGGAAGCAGAAGAAGAGTCGGATCGCCAACCGTCCCGTGCGCATGAAGAAGAAGGGGAAAATCAAATAGATGATATGCCTACTCAAGAAGATTTGTTCGGTGATGCGGACGACGTCAGCACAAGCGACGAAGAACAAAAAAGTGAAGCCGGGTAATTTTATCTGCATATACGTAGTTTTATTCTCTTCAGCATTTATTGCATTTTATAATTTTCCTTTCTCGGTTTTTAAAAATGGATCGAGTTGTAATGTCAAATTTGAAGTTCCCAAAATTGTGTCCATTTTTGTGCAAGTACTAAGTTACAGCACAGATTCTCCTAAGTAAGTATCATCTGAATTTTCCACAAAGATTTTACTTTTCTCGTCCTGTGGTGCATGAAAGTTTTTCCATGGAATAATCGCCATAACATTTTAAAGAATTTGAATTATTCATAATATATAGTACGTCAAGTTTTCTAGCCGGCATTTTCTAAACCAGTAAATTTGTCATTCTAACGCCATTTTTATTTTTTTATTTTTAAAATTGGTTTTACTTCATTTTCGGCTGCTGTGTAAACCATATCATGCTATTACTCATTGAATTTTCGTCGATTCAATCTTTTAGTGGCGACAAATCACGCCAAGGCAGCACGAGCCCGTCTCACATTCAGGCTAATGAACGGCCGAATCAGGATCAGGAGGAAGAACAAGAGGAAGAAATCGCTGAAACGTTAATCGATGTTGAAATACCAAAAATTTCGGCCGACCTAGGTTAGTGTTCAATGCTTATATGGAATGAATTAGCTCTACTACTTGAAATGAGTCATTTTTATGGAACCCGGAAGTGATTGTTGAATAAGAATTTTTTTTGTCCTCAGGGAGGGTGAAGTGCTATGAGAGGTCGCATAACGATGCGTCATCAGACCATAGTTTTCGTGACCCCCATCAGACCATAGTTTCTGTGACCGTCACCATCATAGGCCGGCAGGATACCTGAACTCCGAAATATTAGGTCAATGTCCGATGCCCCATCATTATCAGGCTGAATGGCATACATGCACGTGGGGGGGGCTTTGTGGGGTTTGGACCCCCAGCAGATTTGACTACCCCAGCAATGATAGAGAAATTGACGAAGGAAAATGAGCAAGAAAGAAGATAAAGTCGATGGAAATGATGCTGTAGTTGGAAATGGTGCTGTAAAATGGAAATGATGCTGTAGTTTAACAATTTTTCTAAAGAAAGCATGCTTGACTCCAAATGAGTAACATTAAAACTTTAAAATGTGCTGTCTAAGCAAATTATTTCACATGTCTGACTAATATAGGTGTAAACATATGCTGTTTGGATGTTAGAAGACCTTTTCAAGACCTTTCTTTTCATTATCAAGAACGAAAAAAAATTGTATTTCATCACCTGTCCTGGCTGACCCCCAACAGAATTTCTATGCTGTGCATGTATGCTGAATGGTCATTAACCGGAAAATAACCGAGATTTTTTAGCAACCGAGAAATAACCAGGAATTTCATAGCAATTCAGACGTAATGTAATTTTTTAAGGCAGTTTTGAGATATTTGACTGCAAAAAATTAAAAAATATTTTGTCGTTTCGCAGCGTTATACTAAGTGCGAATATTATACTATATGGATTCTTTGTTTTGAAAATATCCCAATATTATGTGAATAGGTTGACAGTTATCTTATGTGCTTACTGCTCAACCGCTATGTTATTTAACAAATATGCTCATGTACTGTTGAATAAAGTTTTGAGCTATGCATCCCATTATTGAGTAGCGGTGCTGCAGATTGTTAATAATTTAAATATTTCTTGGCACTGTTTTCCCCGCCAAATCGATTTTTTTTGTGGAAAAAAATGAAAATTAAAAATTTGGGCTCTTTCGTCAAACTTAGAGCTTCACACCGGGTACCCGAATTACCCGGGTATACCCGGGTACAAAATGAAAACCATTACCCGGGTATACCTGGGTGCACGGGTAATTCGGGTACCCGTTTTGTATCACGTATAATATGTAGACTTGAGAGTAGAGGTGTATGCATAGTTTTTTTAGCCTTTTAGAAGCCATGGCTTGTTGGACTGACAAAATGGCTTGTAGAATTTTAGTCCAACAAGCGAAAATGGCTTGTCAGAATTTTTTGAGTCATGTGTTACAGAAAACACAGGATACAGAAAAGATGCATTTTGGTGCATTTTAGAAGGTCATAATCTCCAAATTTTCCGGCGCTTCGCGCCGGTTATAACTTCAATAAGCATTATTATTTATTTCCTAGTTCAGGCGCTGCTTCTAACATGTCTACCTTCATTTATCATTTAATCTTTAATAGTTTTAATCATCTTAAACGTATTATCTCACGTTTCAATTGGTAATCTTCAATATTTCATCTTGATATTTAATGAAGATTCACATTTTTCCCATGACACATTATTTGAGAAACATCAATACGTCAAGTCTGTAAACTTTTTGAAGTGATTATTCCTTTCTCAACGTAAAATCAATCCAAAAGCTTCATGGAAGTAGTTTTCGGAAACTTCTACTCTTCTTGCTCATATCTATTTGGCCAAGTTCATTAGAGTGTGTGAATAAATTAATGGTTTTAAAATTTTTCAAACATGAAATTCCAGAAATTACGACCTTTGAACAGAAAATTCGAAACTAATTCTTCAAACAAGTGGTTGGAAAGTTGATTTTCCAGTATCGCAGAATGTCAATACCCAAAAAAATTTTCCGGCGGACAGGCAGGAAAGATTAATAGCTTTTTTGGGCTCTCACTTGTCATCATTTGCGACTTAACCGTCGATTTCTCATGTAATTCAAAGTCATTATGTTCTTGGATAGTTTGCTGGAAAATTTTTTACACGATGCTTGTAGATTAGACTTCGATCAAACTCAAAAATTTCAAATGTTTCCTGAATTTTAATGAATGAACGGCTCTAAAATGTTATTGAATAAATGTTGAATGACATCTCTTTTTTGATCGATTGCCGTGATGCTCAATATATACATTTCTTTAAAAAATAACCTAGCATTGGAATTTATTCACTTATACTGATATTATAAAATTGGCTTGCAAAAATTTGGAATGGCTTGTAAAATTTAAGGTCAACAAGCCACTTGGCTTGTGACTCGTAGGTCAAAAAAACCCTAGAGGTATGCAAATTTTGCTTTGTCTCGTCAATAATATTGAGCTATCGTGATGTGATGTGTAGTATTTTGCAGCGTAGGTGCGTCGATGATGTGTATCAATCATCATCTCTAGCATTATATTGTATACAACAACACAACCAGTGTTTCAACACAAGTGTTGAAAAATATTATGTAGTAGGGACTACGGAGTGTGTGTAACGCATCATTCTATTTTCACAGTGTATCTGTCTAATATTATATATGTACATTAACATTACAACTCATTTTAACATGTACCCGGGTATACCCGGGTAATTCGGGTACCCGGGTAATGAATAAACGGGTACCGGGTACGAAATTTTTGTCGTGTGAAGCTCTCAAACTACGAAAAAAATTTAGGCTTTCTTGATCAAAAGAGTGCATTTTAATCAGACAACTCCATAGAGAGGGTTATAAGTCCTAAAGTCCTAAGCACTGATCGCTGGGTGCCTAATTTTGAGACAAAAGAAAGTGTTCAATAGAAAAATTGCCACACTACCTACACAAATTTTCAACTTTACCCCTACCTGAAAAATCTGACCTTGGGGACCTCTGATTTTAATGTATTTTAGAAGATCAAAACCATACAAAATCTTCGGCGCTTCGCGCCGGCAATGATTACAGTAATCATATTTGCCATAGTTACGTAATCGTAGGCGCTGTCTTGCATGTCTTCTTTGTTGATCAGTTAACCTGTAATAGTTTTCATCGTCTAAAATGTCTTGTCACACTTCTGACGAAGTAACCTTCGATATTTTGTTCGAATATTTGATGAAAATTGAGATAATGGCGAATAATTTTCATAGAATCTTTTTTCTGATTTCGGAAATTTTTTAATGTTCTCAACATTCAGTGCTACACAATAGCAGAAGTTCTTGGCAGTCAAATAATGGAAATTTGTCTTGTCTAATTTTTGAATTTCAATCGAATTTTTTCATTTATATTACTTAATACGTTTTTTGCTGATTTGCTCAAATGTATGAAGCATTTTTTCTTTTAGCTGACTTTTCTAACTGGTTAGCTGATAGTAAACATCATCATATTTAGGTCTTAGAGCTTAGAAGATTGATTCGTAATATTTGAATGAGTGTTGAGAAGATTCATTTTCTTGCGTTCTAAAATATCGAGAGCTGAAAATTTTCTGGTGTGAAGGCCCTCCATAATTTGTCATCTCTTTTTTCTTTAGTGTGAAGTTTTTCGGAACTTTCCAAACATAAACTTTTCTATTGGGAAACGATTGAGATATTATTCTAGACCAGACGTCCTCAAGCTCAGCTTCTCAGGTAGGGGTAAGTTTAAAACATTGCAGAGGTATTGTGGCAAAAAATCTATCAACCACGTCATTTTTTTCAAAAGTCAGGCAACCAGTGACCAATTTTTAGGTCTTTAGGAGGGGGTTATACCCCCCTGTTCTAGACCAAAAATTTAAAGCCTTCATTCATGGATAAGCGTCGAGAAGATTTATTTTCCAGTGCTCCAGAATATGATATTCTTGAAATTTATCTTGCGTTCCTACTAGGTACCACATTTGTTTACAAACGTTTTAGTTTTGGCTTGTTGAAATTCAGATTGACTTGTAAAGTTTTGATCCCAAGGACCAATTTGCCTGTGTAGAAAAATGAAAAAACCCTGCTTCCAAAGCTCTGGAAACGTCCCATAAATATGGTACGTATTTTTATACTCAAATTTAGTATTTTTAACTTTTGGCTTTAAAAATTCTGGCTTTGGCTTCTAAAAATTTTGCTTCAGGAATCAAATCGCCTATGTGTTGGAAATGGAATAAAAGGATTCGCGTGGATTTTGAGAACGGTTCGAAGAACCTCTTTTGGCTATGAAATCCGTAATAAAATTTATCTCGATAATATTAAATTGTAGAAATTTTGCAAAAAATACTGAAGCAAGTAAACATTTCCTAAGATGGTATTTTTCGGAGGTTTTCGACTCGGCTTCAACATTTAACTGAAATGTGTCATCGAAATGTTTGTTTATTTTTTGTTAACCGTAACGCTTCGTTGAGCCGAAAAAACTACTCTCATTAGTCAGTTCTTGTAATGCCTACTTTCAAATATCGATTTTTCCAATTTAGGCAGTCAGCTTCACTTTGTCAAATTCCCCAATTTCTTGAGCGTTGAACCACGCCCTTTCGATCCGGACACCTACGAGGACGAAATAGACGACGACGACGTTCTAGACGAAGAGGGTCGCAGTAGAGTTAAATTAAAAGTCGAAAATACAATCCGTTGGCGCAATGATCCCAACGACGAATCGAAACGTTTGTCCAATGCTAAAATCGTACGTTGGTCCGACGGTAGTATGTCGCTTTACCTGGGCGCCGAAGTTTTCGACGTTCATACGCACCCTTTGCAAGGCGATCATCATCATTTGTTCATTCGACAAGGAACAGGTTTACAAGGCAGAGCGATTTTTAGAACAAAGTTGACGTTCAGGTACCTAATAGAAGTTTTATTACCATGTATGAAAACATTGCGTTTTCTAAACTAACCCCTAAGGCGTTTTTCGATTGAATAGTGAGATAACCGAACTTGAGAAACGTCATTATCTGGATGTTACTTGGGATTCTCTTCAAAGATCGAACCCGTGAGTTGTGCAGCAGAGCACCCCATGGGGGGGTATTACCCCGGTCTTAGATTTGGAAATTCATTTACTACCCCCATAAAAACAGCTCACTATAGCAAAAAATTTTGGTAGACCTCATCCTCTCCTCAGTAGGGTATAGTAATTCGAGAAAAATTGCACAATGTGTGCTTGAGAGGAATTACTCACTGGTCTTTTTGACACATTTACTGAGCAAATGATAATCGGAAAGTATGCAACTTCTGTGCCATATAGCGATTTTTAGGATATCAGCACATTAATATATACTACTTGTAGGAGATCATTATATATATAATTGGGAGATCAAATAATGACTTATGTATATGTGATTTATCAAAAAATCGCCCCTTGGGGAATAGAGCTTCACACCGGGTACCCGAATTACCCGGGTACCCGGGTACAAAATGAAAACCATTACCCGGGTATACACGGGTAATTCGGGTACCCGTTTTGTATCACGTATAATGTGTAGACTTGAGAGTAGAAGTGTATACATAGTTTTTTTTAGCCTTTTACAAGCCATGGCTTGTTGGACTGACAAAATGGCTTGTAGAATTTTAGTCCAACAAGCAAAAATGGCTTGTCAGAATTTTTTGAGCCATGTGTTTGATCATATCGGATACAGAAAAGATGCATCTTGGTGCATTTTAGAAGGTCATAATCTCAAAATTTTCCGGCGCTTCGCGCCGGTTATAACTTAAGTAAGCATTATTATTTATTTCCTAGCTCAGGCGCTGCTTCTAACATGTCTGTCTTCATTTATCATTTAATCTTTAATAGTTTTAATCATCTTAAACATATTATCTCATGTTTTAATTGGTAATCTTCAATATTTCATCTTGATATTTAATGAATATTCACATTTTTCCCTTGACACATTTTTTGAGAAAGATCAATACGTCAAGTCTGTAAACTTTTTGAAGGGATTATTCCTTTCTCAACGTAAAATCAATCCAAAAGCTTCATGGAAGTAGTTTTCGGAAACTTCTACTCTTCTTGCTCATATCTATTTGGCCAAGTTCATTAGAGTGTGTGAATAAATTATTGATTTTTAAATTTTTCAAACATGAAATTCCAGAAATTACGACCTTTGAACAGAAAATTCGAAACTAGAGCTTCAAACAAGTGGTTGGAAAATTGATTTTCCAGTATCGCAGAATGTCAATACCCAAAAAAATTTTCCGTCGTTTCAGGCAGGAAAGATTAATTGCTTTTTTGGGCTCTCACTTGTCATCATAGACGACTTAACCGTCGATTTCTCATGTAATTCAAAGTCATTATGTTCTTGGATAGTTTGCTGGAAAATTTTTTCCACAATGCTTGTAGATTAGACTTCGATCAAACTCAAAAATTTCAAATGTTGCCTGAATTTTAATGAATTAACGGCTCTAAAATGTTATTGAATAAATGTTGAATGACATCTCTTTTTTGATCGATTGCCGTGAGGCTCAATATATACATTTCTTTAAAAAGTAACCTAGCATTGGAATTGATTCACGTATACTGATATTATAAAATTGGCTTGCAAAAATTTAGAATGGCTTGTAAAATTTAAGGTCAACAAGCCACTTGGCTTGTGACTCGTAGGTCAAAAAAACCCTAGAGGTATGCAAACTTTGCTTTGTCTCGTCAATAATATTGAGCTATCGTGATGTTATGTGTAGTATTTTGCAGCGTAGGTGCGTCGATGATTTGTATCAATCATCATCTCTAGCATTATATTCGCAATATACCTACCTATGCAGCCTATTGTATACAACAACACAACCAGTGTTTCAACACAAGTGTTGAAAAATATTATGTAGTAGGGACTACGGAGTGTGTGTAATGCATCATTCTATTTTCACAGTGTATCTGTCTAATATTATATATGTACATTAACATTACAACTCATTTTAACATGTACCTGGGTATACCCGGGTAATTCGGGTACCCGGGTAATGAATAAACGGGTACCCGGGTACGAAATTTTTGTCGTGTGAAGCTCTACTTGGGAAGAATAACATTATGTTCTCAAAATTCTTCCTCTTCATGCTCTCCTTTCCTTTTTCCTGCTTCTGCGTTGGGTCTTCTGTGCGCATATGGTTACCCAAGCTGTGGCATACTTTCCTGCTATGAGTTGAGACATGCGAGGTCTGTTGACGTGGATCAGGAGTGGTACCTGGTTTCAAACTCGTGGTTCATAATCTAATGGGATTAATAATACTAAAGCCACATGCAGCATCAGCACTTTCAATTGGAAGCACTGTTCCAACCCTTATCAGTGATGGAATAAGCTCATACTGCTAAAGATGCTGGTTCAAATAATGTTTCCTAAAGTATGTTGTGCCCGATTCTTGAAATGTGCAGGAATCAGTTGACACGACAATCGTCAAAGTGTGACTATTCTCTACGTATAATTAGTACGTTTAAGTTGCATGATTGGGAGCTGGAAAAGGGGGGGCTGAAATAGTAAATGGCGTTTGACCGTAAAAAGTGTATAGTAGGGGCATTACTCATTTTTGTAAGTAGTAAGTGAGAATTGTTTACTACACCACCCCCCTCCGAGAGTACTACACCACCCCCCTCCGCAAGAAAGTTGGGAGCAAAAAAAAGGTCACGGCATATTTCAAGTACTACCCTTAGAATTTACGATTTTACCCGTACCCAAATTTTCGACCTTGGGGACCTCTGTTGTGCAGAGTTTCTACGAGGAAAAATTTACAACTAAATGCTTTACTTTTATGTTTTGTTCCATATAAACATGCTGCAAATGATCATTATCTATAATAATCTAATATAATGACTGGTAAAGGTTAGTAATTATGAGAAATGTCATGACTTTAAATGCAAGAGTTCAGAATTTTTTCAAAAATCAAAAATTTATACGAAAACGTAGATTTTGCCCCACCCATAAATTGAAAAATGGAATATTGTCATTTCGCACGATTTTCATCGGCTGTTGAGCGTTAAATATAGTGCCACGCCACTCCATTTGTAATTAGTGATGCAAAAATGCATCCCTCTATATTTTGTTCTATTTGGCAAGAACCCAAATATCACTAAAATCTGATCACGTTTTCGCACTTGTAGAATGTTGGATTTCTGTTCCTTGAATATTATCTTTCGTATTTGGATTTTTTGCTGATGCATTTAACTGGACTCTAATTTTTAGGCCGCATTCGACTGAAAGTTTTACTCACCGCAAAATTACAATGTCCATGGCCGACCGTACGAACAAAACGCAAAAAGTGAAAGTGTTACCGGCCGTCGGCAAAGATCCTGAAGCTCAAAAACAAGAATTAATGAAAAAAGAAGAGGAACGTTTGCGAGCGTCAGCTCGGCGAGAATCACAACAGCGGCGCAAAGCGACGGCGGGGCATGGGCGTAGCGGTTTGTCAGCCAGTTATTTGGAGCCAGACAGGGAATCGGACGAAGAAAATACGGTATCCATCTCGGCCATAAAAAAGAGCTTCAAAGGTATATTTTGAAATGTGAATTATTTTTGATATAAATTTAAATTTCAACAGTTTTTATCTTGAATGAGCTAGCAATACAGACAACAGAAGAATCTTCGAATTTTGTAAATAATGTATTATTTGTACTTCTATTGACCCACCAGTATGACGTCTAAAATTGAGACGCAGATTCACATTCGATATCATTGCATGCGTACATGTTATGTGGCGAAGTGTCATAGGAATCAGGACGTTTTGGGATGAAAAAATCGAAAATGTTTGCTTCTGGTAGAAAATGCTCATTGTTAAGTCAATTTTTCGGCATCGCCCCCAGACATGTGCGACAAGAACTTTTCAGTTGGGAGGGTCCTCGGTTAATTGACAGTGGGGATGGAGTGAGTTAGAAAAAAAACAAAAAACTTTACAAGCATGTTTTTTATACAAAATAGGCATTAAAATCGTCAAAAAACTGTCTTCGGAAAAGTTCAGGGAGGGGTGTTTGACGATGCTTTTGGGCCAGGGAGGTGTGTCTAGGGTCTGAGGTAAGAGGGTTTATGCCCCCCTGATTCGCCTATGCGCATGTTTGATCGCCCCACGAGTTTGTAAGGATATTTTTATGTCGTGTTGCCGATTTTTGAGGCAGAAAACTTTTTCCTCCAATGACTCCGTCTTTCTTTTTTACCCGTCACGCAATTTTTAGCATAAAGAAAATCCACGCTTAGTTCAAATCCATTCGCTGTGGAAGCTATTAACCGCACTGTAGCATGTGCACTTTCAGAATTTACACTTGGAAACGTTCTATCGTAAAGTCTCGCCTATAGTCTGTTTTCTCTGAAATGCTTCTAAATAATAAATGTGAAAAATTTTATTCCATATTTGTACGATTTTTTAGCTGAACCATATGTTATATTGGACTGAAAATTTGTGATTATTATCAATTAATTTTTAGCGAAAAATCTTCATTCTCAGTTTTGAATTTGAAAGTATTTTATAAAAAACAGACTGTGACGTAGCAGGAATTCGAAATTCTGGAAAGAAACTGCGTTATTCTTTCTAATATTTTGGCTTATTTCAATGTTTAGTCTTCTGCTAAAAACATCGGTCATTTTCCAATTTCTTCTTTCTAGTCGATTATTCATTAAATTTTTCTTCATTCTAGCCGGTGGGAAAGACTTTGCCGCCGCCCGAGCCATCTACGCGTCGTCCGACGAAGATGAAGATGCGGAAGATGACGACGACGACGCCCTCGAAAACACTGGTAACAATCGACGGGCGAAAAACGCCGATCGTCCGACGTCGACGAAAGCCGAACGTCAATTGGAACGAGCCAAAAGGGTAGAAAGCGACGACGACGACGAAAAAGGTTCGGACGCCGGCGAAACAGAACGGCGCCGGGCGCACATTATCGAAGACGACGACGAGGAGTGATTTTGTTTCTGTTTGTCCTTGTACAGTTAATTCATGTTAATAAATAGATAAAACAGCTGAATTTCCGCCTTCTTGATGAACATCTGTTCGTGTGCATACGTAGAGTGTACGCTGGCTCCAATAAGGTTCTGTGATTTGCGGCGTCCAAGTTCGCTCTCCCAGAAGTAAGTAAATATTTGCAGATCTTTCCACCGCTGCATTAATGATCCAAATTTTTCTTCACTGGAATTCGTACCTTCTCATATTCGTCGAAAAGCAAGTCGCGATCTGGTTTTCAACCCAATTCTTCAGGTTTCTAAAATTGATCTCGCGTCTCAGCGACAGTTTCCAGATTTTTTACAGAAATTTGAATAGTTCGTTTTCCTTGATAGCTCGTAAATATAGTACGCCATATTTTTACAATTAACCGTCACCATTTTTTGATTAAAAAATCCTACCTTGAAAACTTTGTGTAAAAGGCTTTAAAGTGGGGTAAGCATCATACTGTAGCGTTAGGAGAGGTGGTGTGAGAGATGAAATAGAGGAAGTACCGGCGCCTCAAGGGTGAGGGCGAAAAGATGCTGCGGAAGTCGTAGGCACTGGGGTACTGTAGGAATGGAACACTGCTTATTGCTCTGTACATCATGGAGCCTATCACATGGAGTGACTGCCCGTGGATGAGAGAGAGGCGTCAGCAATCCTAGTCCTGGAAAGGGCCTTGATGAGAGCTGGAACCTTAGTCCTAATTGGGAGTTCCTGGAGGGGGAAACCCGAATGAAAACTGAAAGGGTCAATCGACAATGGAGTAGAAGAGAGAGAGAGAGAGTTGTGTTGTAGTGGTGCGTCTGGCCATTCATTACGCAGCATGCCCCGCACTCACCACCACCACTACAACCACAATTTCCAAACCAGCCACGTGGCTCGGTTAGCCCAGTTGGTAGCGCGTCTGCCTTGTATTCAGAAGGTCGAGGGTTCGAGCCTCTCACCGAGCATTATTTTTCTGAAATACTGGCCACGTGGATTTGGGCATACGACATTAGTGACCGTACCAGGGGCTCTTCCTCCTCGAAGGGGGAGGGGTGTTGTAGTGGTGCGTCTGACTATTCATAACGCGGATGCCCCGCACTCACCACCACCACCACTAAAACCACAATTTCCGAATCACCTACGTCGCTCGGTTAGCGCAGTTATAGTGCTTGTATGCAGAATTCGAAGGTTCGAGCCCCACCCCGAGCGTTATTTTTCTGACGCGCCGGCCATGTGAATTTGGGCATACGACAGTTGGGCCCCATTCCCACTTGGCTTAAGGAGAAGACTTACCAAATAATATTCAAATTCGATTCTTTACTAATATAAAAAGACGTTGATGTAATTGGGCGCTTCTGAACGATTCTCCTTTCCGTAGTATCGAAATACAAGTTTCGTGGAACAAACTCGCTATTTATGCTAGCAGGAGTAGGAGTGTCAGTCGCTCCGGAGTGCAGCAGGAGGAGGCGACTACAGTAATCGTCGACGATTCTTGCAGGAGAAGAAGGTCGAGTTGAAGGCCAAAAATAGTTGGCGCCAGTCTTTCTTAGTCAAGAAGAGGCCAGTCCACATGCATTCCTGTAGAGATGCAGGCAGGAGGCCTCTGGAGGGATGCTCACTCTGTTTGCTAGAGTCGGTTGTCAAGTACATAAATAGTTACAAAAAGACGCGAACATGAAAGTGGACAAATATAATAATAAACGAGCATACTGTACGAGATTAAAAGTATACTGTAATATCACATGAGCGGCTGTCCGTGACAATACATGCACAGCATATAAATTCTTCTGTGAGTTAGCCAGGACAGGGGTGGAATACAAAATTTTTTTCGTTCCCGATAATGAAAAGAATGGTCTTACAAAGCTCTTCTAACATCCAAACAGCATATTCTTACACGTATATTAGTCAGATATGTGAAATATGCTTAGACAGCACTTTTTACTGTTTTAATGTTGAAATCAAGTATGCTTTGTTTTAAAAAATTGTTGAACTACATCATCATTTCCATTTTTATGACGACTTTTTCCTTTTGCTTGCTCATTTTCCTTGGTCATCTTCTCACTCATTGCTGGGAAGGTCAAATATGCTGGGGGTGGGCAAGAATCGGCTGGGACTCAATCAAAATGTGTTGGGGGTCAGACCCCCCAAACCCCTGCATGCGGATCTATGGTAAACATTATTTAAAAACCGACTAGATCTCGACGTCAGCTTGTGATCAAAACCTTCGTAGTGAACATGCTTTGTCGTCATAACGCATGACTTTAAAAAACGACAATACATGTTTTAACGTGGGAACAGCCGAAAAAACTGAATTAAAGCTTAATCTTGAACTCTCCTTAGCGGTTTTTCACTTCATGGACTTCAATTTTGATTTTTTAACAATTCAGAATCCACCCCGCATTTACGTTCCCAAAGTTTCATATTACCTGGCGCTTCCTGCAATTCGTTTCGTCAGTTATTCACATACATGCAACACCGCTTCCTTTTCATCACGATTAATGATTGCAAGTGTCTCAAAACAGATCAGATACCCGTATTTTTCCGAACAGAAATTTAATCCTTCAAAGTTTTTAAACTCCAGGCAAACTCCAGTCTTTACCGTGGTATCGTGCTCTAGGACTCTACATTATATACAGTAAATAGCTATGGTAACTTCGGAATTGTACCTGGCACTGGCAGTGACCACAGTTGTGACGTGAACATCCCACGTCTTCTATCTAGAAGAATGAACTTTCATTATTTAGAGTCTGTTATGAGCTTCATTTTATCGAAGCCATTCTTTGAGCCGTCTTTCATCATCAAATTAGCAAAATTTATGTAAAAACCCGCTTGAAGGCTTTCTTCATACTTTTCAATTATTATGCGTTTTTGTTATTACTTCCCACTCAAAGAATTATCATGTTTCTTCTTTTAATTCTTCGAATGGATTATTTTTTTGCTGTTATTTCAACACTTATATTATTCTGTCATGCACTGCCAAATGTAAGAAGTTTTATTGCTTGCATTTTTGGAATGACCCATACGCTCAACTACCAGCAAAAGCTAACACTCTGACCTGTGTACTGTATAGTATCTTTCCAACAAAATTTCTATGACAATTTCCGGAAAAGTGAAATTAGGGAGATCAAACATGTCAGAAACGTTAGAAAACTGATAAATCAAATTACTATATTGGACATCAATTCCATTTGCTATATAACGTTGTATTTTGGCATGGTATCATGCATGCATTGGTTGGCAATGTTCTTGAAGGCGTTGTTCTCCCTCCTACACTTCAAATTAACGGCCATTCACTGCTCAGGCTCACGTTGAGCTAATGCATGGTTTTGAAATACTAAAATAATGTTCTGATACAGTACCCTGCTGAATAAGATTGGACATTGTGCAAGGCAAAGTTGGTTCATGGTCGATGCTCGTATGAGATTAAAAAACCCAATCAACTGAATACGGGGGTATGTTGTGTCAGCGACAAAAAAAATATCGCTCGACAAATAGTTGAAACGAATGATCCTCAAGAATTTTTACATCATGAAAGATAAACTTTTCGAATAGAGTCGACGAGCTTTCTATAATTTTGAATAAAAGTTTGGCTGCGACCTCGCTGCATCGATCATTTCAAAATGAATGGAGTATTGTTCTAGTTTTACATTGCCAAGGTTTGAGCATTCACCTAGGGCGGAATGACGAAAGGTGGGCTAGGGGAAAATGGCGGGTTGAAGTGTATGTGAAAAATGGTGGGGCAAATCGTGGACTTAAGTGCGGAGCAAACCACGGGGCGAATCGAGGGGAAATCGTGGGCTAATTGGCGGGCTAAATTTGGGGAAAACGGCGGGCAGAATCTCTAGCCAAATCTTGGGCTAAATGCCGGCTAAAGTCAGGGTAACATCGAGGGCTAAAACGCGGGGCAAAATTGGGGCTAAATGGGAGGATAAATCAAGGGGCAAAATGCGGGACAAACTGGGGCTAAATGGCGGTCTAAACAAAGGATAGCCCGCTGCCGTATGACAAAAGGTGGACTAGGTTAAATTGTGGCATTTTTCGGTGAAGATTTAAGCCACGAAATGGGCCTGCATGGTGGCGGGCTAAGATACCAAGAAAATATTGTTTCAAGAACAAATTGATGGATATACTGGAATACACAGATCTTCTAGACGAGGTGGTGGATGAAGATTGGGAACAAGAAGATCAACATGATAGACCTTCAACTATAGAAAAGATCTGTTAAAAATGTCGCGTTCAAATTAGGATATGGATTAGGAAAGAAGTGATTGATATGGTTTCCCATCGACTAGCGTACTGTACCAACAGAAATAATGCCTTAAACCCTGCAAGTTAGAGTATTTGAGTTCTGATCGTCACCAGGTTAATATGCTGTATTTTTCTGTTTCATTGTTATACAATATAACTCTGCCCTGCCCCACTTTCCATCATACATTGATGGGGAAATTCTCGAGCTAATCAGTGAGCTAGTGCTGGGCTAAATGGCGAGATAAATCGAGAGGCAAATGCTGGGCTAAATCGTGGGGAAAATGGCGGGCTAAAGTCTGAGGCAAATCGCAGCGCAAATCTAGGGGAAATTGGTGGGCTAAATTCAGGGCCAAATGGTGGGCAGTCGAAGGCTAGATTGCGGGCTAAACAGCGAGATAGTTAGCCGACCATTTAGCCCTAGTCTGTCTCTGCCTGCCCTTCCTTTCGTCATTCGGGCCTCAGGGATGTGAATTGAAAAGGTGTCAAATGACTTTTTCAGTTTTTTCATCACTTTTTGATACTTTAAACTGTCAAAAGTGTATGTAAAATAAAGTTTTAAGTAACAAATTGTAGACCATAATGAACTTTTTTGTAATCAAGTTGCAACTTGTTTTAAATCTTGAAATCGCGTTTGTGATTATAATTTGATCTTTTCATCGCAATTTTGAATACCGCAACACAAAAAGATATAACATGTCCGATTTTTGATGATTCATGCAGAACTTCAAACAAGTTTTTCAAGTTTCGCACTCGTTTTTCAAGTTACGACAAAAAATTCAAATGGTCCGCTCCAGATTTCGTACATTTGAGATGGACTTCGAATGACCTACGAACGTAAATACAGAATATAATCAAAGCACTGCCACAGAACTCGAAAGGCAAATTTTCTTAACTGCAAGTACTATACTAAATTTTTCGATATTCTCTCAATTTATGCCAGAGATATGACTGGCGATTTGTGAATTTACTCTACTGACATTCAATAATTTTTTGAGGATGTGTACGTAAAATACTATAGTTTATTCATTTTCTAATGAGCCTCGGAAAGTAAAAGGCCGAAATCTTTTTCTGTAAATTTGTTCGCCTAACTGCTACAGTCAGCTCGAGAACAATTCCATATACTCAGGTATGCAGGTTTAATATTTACATGAACCTCTTTTTGGGCGCTGAGGCTTATTTGAAAAAAATAGAACATAATTTTCGTCTTTTTTCAATTTAGAAGCATCCAATGAAAAACAGACTACAGTAATATTGACAATCAATATGGATTGAAGTGTGACCCTTAGGCTTTTGTGTTATAACTCTATCTAATGTCTGCATACCAAAAAGTTTAGAACGTGTTTTAGAATGCACCTTTAGAAAATTTTAGAATATAATACTTTTTAAACAGCGGATATTGTACAATCGACTGCAGGAACCAATAATCTGGAATGCGGTACAGGATAAATTACATTTGAGTCGAAATCCCCTCCAAAATTTCAACGAAATGGAAAATTGGATTTGGATGAATGAAGATAAAAGAAATGCAGAATTGGTTAACGGATTGCTGAAAGATTTTAGTCAGATACCAGAACTGGAAGCTGCAGGATGACATGATTTTCCGTTTATTTCCACTATTTGTCATGTCTATTTTTTTTAATATGAAACAGTAGTAGTATCGGTATTCAGAATAAACTAGAAAATGAAGTATATGTACGTTAAAAAAACTAGCCGTTGTTTTCACGATATCGTCAAATCGTAAAGGAAATTACGCAAAATCAGTCGGCAATTTTTGGAAAAATCTGTATAGCTAACTAAAGTTCGTATGTTCTTTGGCGAAATGTTTTGCGTGTAGGATAACTGTATTTCTTGCTGTGTGTTATTACAACCGTTTCGTGAGTTTGATTTGACAGATTCCTATGGTCTGTTTTTCTTGAAATGCTTGTTGACAAGCGGAAAGAAAGTTTTCATATTTTTACCATTTACTGCTAAACCACATGTCGCATATATTATTGAAAATTAGCGAGCCTACCGAACTCCTTCACTATTTCTGAGTGAAAAATCATGCTGTAAAAGCCTTGTGAGAAAGATTTTGAGGGCGATATTGATTTTTTGTCATTTCTCATTTACACGCGTTCTATACGTATGACATAGTTGATGCATCAGGAAATGAGTCTATATGAATTTTTGCCCATTTGGATGAAACAAGTGATTTCAAGGTTTACATATTCCATACAGTTTTGTATGATATATAAAATTTCACTAATTTAGTAAATGATTGATATGATGACAGTCTATAATTTTTTGAAGAAAGTTTGTCGCAAGTGATTGCAAAGATCAAAATCGAACGAATCCTTTATTTTCGCTGTGCGCAAGAAAGATCTCGATGAGTTCTATCCAATCACGTATATTTCGCTAGAAAAATTTTCATAGTGTTCCAAATATCAGCTATTAAGCGTCCTGTATTTCTTACGTTTTTAGCATTTCTTGCGTCAAGGCTAGATCAAAAGCGCACAGTAAAAGCTTGTTCAACGTGTTGAATATTTTTCGATCGGAAATTCCGATATCTACCCTGCGATGTATTCTATACTGTAATTGCTCCATTACTTTAAAAGCAAATTGCTGGTGTCTGTTTTTTTGCGAAAAAAGTATAGATGGGTCTTTAGATGAACACTTTGGATTGCATATAAAATAAAGACAAGCATAAAATTATCGCTACACATGAAAATACTTTGAAAATAATTACTTTAAAGTGCGAGATGCGACGACTAGCAAAAAAGTACGTTTAATTGATCAGACACTTTTCTCGGACTGGAAAACTTTATGCTGTAGAAAAACGCTGAAATTCTTCATACATCAAAATTAAAGAAAGACCACGCTGTTTATCGAGTTTCGATTTGAGTACAACTGTGTTATGATACTCAAGTGTTTCTCGATGAATTTTGGCCATAGCAAGGTTAAAGAGAAAATTATGCTGTTAAGCTGTTCCGTTTACCGCTCATCGACGAGAAAGGTTTTTCAGCCATTACAGTAATAAGCTTCACGAACTCTGGTCTTGAGCAAGATCTGTGACAAGAGTCTTGTGAAAGCTCTGTTCAATTTGATCTAGGTAGACCTTGCCCTGACCATACATCAGACAATTTGACTGTGTTCATCCGATGAATGGTCTGATGTAAGGTACAAAGCCTGTACAAATCTTACATAAGACCTATTAAAATCTTACAACGAGGCAGACTTTACATTAGATCTATAGTCTGAGTGTTCTGTATAAAATGCCTCCAAATTGAAAAATGACAAACATCAGTACTATCGCCAAAGGCGTTCATTCAAAGCTTTTGCAGTAGAATTTTTCGCTCAAAAAATTGAAAACTATATAAGCAAGAAACTTCGAAATTTTTGCTCCAACGCACTCAACGCACGCAACGAAAGCCTTGCATCCGAAGTATAGATGGGCCTTTGGTTGGCTACGCTCACAGATTTGCAGTAAGTTGTGACATGCGGTTCATTGGAAAATCTTAAAATTATGGAATAGTACTCGGTTCCCACTCGTATTATTATTTAGAAGCATTACAGGAAAAGCAGACTATGATGCCGTATCTACCATACATGCACAGCATAGAAATTCTGCTGGGGGTCAGCTAGGACAGGGGGGTGAAATAGAAATTTTTTTCGTTCTCGATAACGAAAAGAAAGGTCTTCTAACATCCAAGCAGCATATTCTCCAACCTATATCAGTCAGATATGTGAAATTATTTGCTTGCACAGAACTTTTTTAAGTTTTGATGTTACTTACAGCATCATTTCCATTTTTAGGACCACATTCTCTTCTATCTTGCTCATTATCCTCATTATCCTTCGTCATCTTCTCACTCACTGCTGGGAAGGTCAAATCTGCTGGTGGTCAGCGAGAATCAGCTGGGGGTCAATGAAAATCTGCTGGGGGTCAACCCCCCCACGTGCATGTATGGTATCTGCACATGGATGCGAACCCGAGCAGCCAATGATGAATAAAATAGAATCCAGTCGCCGTTGGTGTGTAATGACATCGCGGATTTTTATAAATTTTTTTTAAATTTTTTTATATACAGGTGTAATTATAACTTATATTGGGTATACGGTAGTATGACATGTCACAGCATAATAGCTAGTTGTAAGTAAAAGCCAAACCAACTTTGAGTTCATTAAGCTACAGTATAGTTGCTTCGCTATACTCTCCCTAATTTTCTCCCCATGTGTTTTTATTCATACTCCACCATTATTTCATTACATTTTACCTCCACCCACCACCCTCTCTCTTATTATAGAGCACCGACTTCAAAGGTAGTTTCTTTCATTTTCAAATATTCACACAAGCTTGCAGAATACTACTTGGTCACTATTGCTTCAATTCGCACCACTTTGTTCTTCTACGCTCATCAAATTGTTTGTCTAATTTGCTTTTCGAGGCTCATTTGAAAATGAATAGACTATAGAGCCTGCTCACAAAGGAAAGCCACGTTGAATGACACTTATTTTCTTTGTTTTGAACTTCAGCGACTTCGCTAAGAGCCAAATATATTCTTAAAATCGAAAATTTTCATTATCAAGATCTTCAACTTGATTGTTAGAAATCTATTTTACTGCACGTGATGTACTTTATTTTATTTCGTAAACCTAAACAACTTGGGAAGTCAATGTGAGAATAGAAACATGCTAATTATTGCTCACGATTGCAATCAGTTTTGTAATAATCACGTGTGTAGAATTGATGATGCGAAATTCATGAACAAATGCACGAAAAGAATCTCAAGGTTATGAAAGAAGTGTAATCATTTATTATCTGTTTTTTTTAAATGCTTCCAAATAGAAAAGTGGCACAAATCAGTACTGTCGTCAAAATCGTTTACATAGAGCTCTTCTGTAAAATTTTTCACTCGAAAAATTGTTAAAGGTTAGTTCAGTATGCTCACAAATTTCCTGTCCAATATGATATATTGTTTATCAGCAAATCGTGAAAATCTGAAATACTACCTACTTTCCACTTTCATTAGATTGTCTTTCAGGATTCGTTTGCGAGTTATGTAGGATTGAAGATCATGTCAAGTCACGAACTGTCAATTATAGGTTCCCTTTTACAGTAGGAATTCGATATTGCATATATTTATTATAAAAAGTACAACATGTACAGAAACACAAAATTCTACGTCGAAATTTTAAGGTAAGGTCGAAAAAGAGAAGAATGTCCTCCAATCTTGAATTTCGCTATTTATCTGCAAGCTTATCGTTTATCCGCAAGCTTATCTGATGCAGTGGATAGTTCACGATGATGTCTAGTGGTTGGCCAAAAAGAATGATAAAACTTCGATTTTCAATACTTGATCACTAAAACTTGACTTTTCTCGAAATTTTATGTTTCAGATTAAATGATCTTTAAGTATTAAGAGTGGACATAAACAAAAAAAACAAAGCATCAGACTTGAAGCAGCCGCCTTGGAATGAATCACTTCTCATATTCGAATTTGGGTCATTGAAATATTTCATAGCGTGTGTTCATCTTCCTCACATAAATCGCTTGCTTCAGCACGATAGTAGTAGGCTCGTTGGCCTTCACAAAGAGGATTTGCTTCCAATGACCAGAAACCTGCAACTTGTTGCACTGTTAGTTCATCTTTGAAAAATGTTATTTTTGTGCATCAGTCTGAATATCATTTCAGGGTCAAACGATTGTTTGAGACAGAGTCCTTCATCAAACTTTCCTGCCAGAGAAACCTATTTTGCAGTGGCATGAGCGTTCTACACGTTCATTGACTTTGGAGTGCTCATGCCTACCCTACAATATTGGTGCCCCTTGTGGTGTAGAATTCTTATAATGCTTCTTGAAGATGTGGGATTAATAGCATCAAACGGACTGCTTCATTATAAATTCACCTACTCAAAAGAATTTATTCAATGTGCAATGGCTTTTGGTGGAATCAAAGGTACAATCATCCTGCATTATAAAAGAGGTATAGGCACGCAAAAGTCAAATAACATGCAAAACGTTCAAACGAAGCAGAAGCAGTTTCTGCAGAAAGAATTGATGAAGGAATTCATCTAAAACAAAAGCTTGATGCTGCAAAAATTACTAGACTTATGTGCCAAAATTGAGTTTTCCAAAGAGGAGTTTCTAACAGTGCAACAAATTGAAAAAAAGTTATGTCGCATTCCTGAACACAGAGAAACATACTACTATTCTACTGAAGCAGACGATTTAGGTGAGAAATATGAAATAGAAGGTATGAATGGAATAACACTATATGACCCGAATTGACTCAACACTACATCACCCGAAGTAATTTGTTACAAGCCTATTTGCTTCAAAAGCTTGTAATGCATTGCTCTATGTTCATTCCCAATGCTTTACTAATTTAATCTGGAACATAAAATTTCAAGAAAAACTAATTTTTGTTGATGTAGAATTGCAAATCAAACTTCATGACTAAAATAATTAGCAGTTTTTTGTAGATTTAACCGTGAATTTTTGTCATTTTTTGTAGGCATGTAGGAGACATCGTGAAGTATCCACTGCACAGTTAGGTTATCGGTCCTTTTGAGCTTCAGCAGTCATTTTTATGGGAAAAACCAGCTTTTCATACATTTTTGGGGTCTCATCTTCGACACTTCAAAACTTGCTGAAAAATGTAAAATGCAAAGTAGGGAAAAATTTTATACCACGTTATAGAGCATTGTATTCCGCCTCTAATGAATGTTCAATCATAAAGCTAGGTCATGTCTAGGCCAATACATCTTAAGTCTCGTAAATAGACAGAAAAGTATCGAAAAATGCGAAAATTCCCAGCTTTGGAGTAATGTAGCTACGCGAATCTGATTTTTTGTGCAAGGTGAGCATAATATTAATATTTAGGCTACGAAACTTGTTCCACTGTCTCATTTTAGAAATTTATCAAGCTGTGATCCTCCCACAATTGAGGTTACAATTATCAGAAAATGCAATTATAAAATGGTATTCACTCCAAGTCACGCGACCCTCTAGAAGTACATGAATTTCATGTTTTGTCAGCAGGTAGAAGACATCTCAAACTACCTAGTTTATGGGGATTTCCTCGGTGCTTCTGAGCTTTAACGGTAGATATAGTGATTTTGTGAAAAATGACCATTTTTCTCTCAAAATTAGATGTTTAAAGCACCACTGAATTCTTAACACCTACATTACACTAATGAATTCTACTGTAAATTGTGCCCATCGATTTACCTAATATTGGGTAAATTTTAAGAACGCGATGTCTGACGTACCTAAACTTGCAAAAGTTGAAAGAAGTGTATATGTCAAAAATAGAAAAAATCGAAAATTTTCAATTTACGTCTTACTGTAGCTATGCGAGTTTTGATTTTCAGACGAAATGAATATCATTTTCGTTTCTAGCGCTTTACACCAAATATTTGATTTCCAGGTAGGGTTAATTTTTTACTTATCACAACCAAGTTGGATCCTCTCAGAAATCGTGTCTTAATTAAACACTACAGCTCGGGACTGGTTTAATGAAATCGAAACCCATTTCACTATACATTTACCATCCATATGCCTTACTTCATGCAAAAATAGTCCCACTGCAACATGCAATACAATTTTGAAAAATGACTTAAGACAAGAACTCGGCATTTGGTAGAATAAAATTGAACTTCAAATCCACACTAGATAAAATCCACACTGCACGATAAAAATCTGAATCATATAATCGAAATTATTCCGGAAACTATTCAGTTTTGAAGATTTTGCCGACTATCAAGCCAACAAATGTGGTACTTATTTCTCCAAGACATTGATGAAAAGTTCCGGGATGCACTTAAGACGCATAATTTCGTTTAGAAAACAAGCATTTAGTAAGTTGCCCACACATGATTGATGTTATGCTCCAACTCCCATCAAAGAGATTGATGAAGTACTCAAATATCTTCATCTGATTGCATGACTCTTTTAGAAGGAACGTTTTCTGTATCAATCGTATTCATATATATTTTTAAGTTTTACCCAAACCTGTACTTTTCGCAGGACAGAAGAGTGACAGAGCATGACAGTAATCTTAGTTCTGACTTGAACCATCAATCATAAAATAATGTCGCAATTTTCTCGAAAATTGAAAAAAACATTTTAAAATTTTTTTGTGTCTGAATCTTTCATCGTTGTAAGTGTGAAAATCTTCATAAAAGTATAAACAAAACAATGCTGGAAGAAACAAAACATCAAGAGAAAGGAAACGTCAAACGAAAATGAAGACATTAAGAATAGGTGAAAAAAGGTGGAGAAGCATTAGAAAAAGAAAAAAACATGAAAAAAGTGACAAGAAAGAAGAAACAAGATAGAGAAATTAGCGAGAAAAAAATATGTGAATAAGTACAAAAAAAGAAATAATCACGAGAATAGAAAAAGAGAAAAATAAAGAAGTAAAAGCAAAAATGAATTGAAAGGTAAGTAAGAATGAAGAAAAATCACAAAGGATGAAATTAAATAAGAAATAGAGCGTGCCGAATTGTATAAGAATTATATGGGAGACTATGCATATTTAAAGTGATAACTTCTAATGTATTGTTTCATGAGCAAAAAAGAAAAAACAAATGACAAGAGAAAAGAAAATGAAAGAAAGATGTAACGTACCTGCTAAAGCAGCACTGTAAATATGTAGCATACTGTATGTGATAGACATTTATTAGATATTATCTCATTTTCACATTTTATCGTCTCAAGGGTGTCTGGGATTCACACCCAAACATTCCTGTAAAATTACGTGAAGTACTTTATTTTGATCCGTTCACACCCCGGTAGCCCAATTAAGATGCCCCAATTAATTTGCACAAACGGCAGCTGTTCCCCTAGAACCTACACTAAACTACACATTCCACAGCTACTGTAATCCCCCGTAAAAATCATAAACAACACCTGCACACAGTATAATACGTAGAAGCCCCGCCAGACAGTAGTCTCAAGTGTAACGGTAGCGGCGGCCCCACAAAACATGTGTATACAGAGAAACCGATACAGGAAGCATGCACAGAAGCACAGAGGTGTGGCCAAGCCCACCGTAGAAAGCAAGCGAAGCACAGAAAGCATACAGTACCAGGAAAGCATTAGAAAGGCGTAACTAAGAAAGCATAAAAAGCGTAGCAGGAAGCGACGATTGGTGGAAGAAGATGGACAGAAGCACGACCTCCCGTGACGCCCAGGGAGTGGCCAAAAACGCGGTATAAAAGAAGAAGCAAAGCGTGATTTTATTATTATTGTGATTTTACATTTTCGACTTCCGCGCCCCGTATTTGCAAGCGTCTTTTTCATACTGAGAGCGAGTCTCATTTTTATTCGGAAGCAATTAAGCTGTGTGTACTCGCCGCGTTTATCGTTTATCGTTTGTCGTATCGACGTCTAAAGCAGCCGTCGATTATTGGTACCTCACACAAATCTGGTCGTTACAAAGAGACAAAAAGTGAAAACATAAAAACATATATAAACGAAAACATAAACAATACACACAGAAAACAAAGGAAAATACAAGGTAAAAAAAGAAAAAAAACAGTGTTATTATATTCTCGATCGCTAGTTTGGAATCACCCAATTGGGAATTCGCTCACTTGGGAACCGCTTACACGTGAATATCCCAAATAAAATGTCTGAAAAAAGTGTCTTAAAAATGAGTGTTTTATGTTTCGTTGCACAGCATTTGAACATAATGAATAACAATCTGTCACGTTGAGCCAGATTGATCGACATATACACCCATAAGCTGGATATAGGATACCAGCATTACAGACTGAGAAGGAGCTTGATTACTGTAATCTTAATATTAATCTTCGTCATTAAGCATTGCTGAGCGAAATCTGATGTGTCATCAATTTGATTGCATACCTGTAATCACTGTTTTTTTTTTCCCCCGGGCCTTTTCCCCAAATGGGGAAAGGGATCAAAATTTTTTTCCCCATTTTCCCGAAGTCGTTTTTTTCGCTTAAAAATGCTCACAGACGCTTTATTTACGTGTTTTTGGGCTTTTTCAAGCCTTCTGGTGTTTTTAGACCCGTTAATTCATCAAAATTGAGTAAAAAATTGAAATTTTCGAGTTCAAAGTTTAATCTACAAGCATTGGAACAAACTTTCAAGCAAACTATCTAAAAGCATAATGACTTTGAATTACATGAGAAATCGATGGTTAAGGTTAAGTCCTCTATGTTGACAAGTGAGAACCTAAAAGGGATGCTAATCTTTCCGGCGCGTAGCGCCGGAAAAATTTTTTGGGTATTGACATTCTGCGACGCTGGAAAATCAATTTTCCGAACGTTTCTTTCAAGGAGTAGATTTGAATTTTGTGTTCAAAAGTCGTAATTTCTAGAATTTTACTTGAAAAAATTTAAAACCAGTATAATTTATTCGTAAACTCTCATACTTGGTCGAAAATAAAGCAGAGTATAAATTTCCGAAAGATATTTCCATGAAGCATTTAAATTGATATTACGTTAGAAAAGAAATAATTGCATCAAAAAGCTTAGAGACTTGACGTATTGATCTTTCTCAAAAGGAAAAAATGCGAATCTTCATTAAATATCATGATAAAATATTGAAGATTCCCAATGAAAACATGAGATAATACGTTCAAGATGATGAAAACTATTATAGATTATATGATAAATGAAAGTAGACATGCTAAAAGCCGCGCCAGGGGTTAATAATGCATATTAATGATTATTAAAGTTACAATCGGCGCGAAGCGCCGGAAAATTTTGAGATTATGACCTTCTAAAATGCACCAAAATGCATCTTTTCTGTATCCGATCCCCAAAATTTTCTTCCCCAAATGGGGAAAGAGCCCAAAATTTTTTTCCCCTTTCCGAATTTTTTTTCCCGAAAAAGCACGATTTGGGGGAAAAAAAAACAGTGCCTGTAATTGGGGGGAGAGGTTGGGAGAGGGTGGAGCCCCCCAACTTGGCCAACCATATACCCACCCCCCAGACGCGAAAAAATTGGCGAAAAGTGCTTTTTTTGGCCTTAAATTTCGACTTTTTTCGACACCCTTCCCACTGTTTTTTTCCACGAACTTTTTTCCACAAATGTGGAAAGGGGTCAAATTTTTTTTCCACATGTGGAAAAAAAATTTTTTCGTCTTAAAATCCTCGTTTTTTCGCTTTAAAATGCTCACAGACGCTTTATCACACTGTTTTTGAGCTTTTTCAAGCCTTCCGGTGTTTTTAGAGAAGTTAATCATTAAAATTGGAGAAAAAATTGAAAAAAAGCCTAATCTACAAGCATTGTTGAACAAATTTTCTAGCAAACTATATAAGTGCATAATTGACTTGACTTACACAAGAAATCAATGGTCAAGTCCTCTATGATGACAAGTGAAAGCCCAAAAAAGATAATAATCTTTCCGGCGCCAAGCGGCGGAAAATTTTTTGGGTATATTGACATTCTGGGATGCTGGAAAATCAATTTTCCGAACATTTATTTCAAGAATTAGATTCCAATCTAGTGTTCAAGTGTCGTAATTTCTAGAATTTTACTTGAAAAATTTTAAATTGTAAACTCTCATGAACTTGGTCGAAAATATATGAGTAAGAAGAGTATAAATTTCCGAAAGATATTTCCATGAAGCTTTTGAATTGATTTTACGTTAGCAAAGAAATAATCGCATCATAAAGCATAGAGACTTGACGTATTGATCTTTCTCAAAAGGAAAAAATGCGAATCTTCATTAAATATTATGATAAAATGTTGAAGATTACCAATTAAAACATGAGATAATAGGTTTAAGATGATGAAAACTATTATAGATTAAGTGATAAATAAAGGTAGACATGATAAAAGCCGCGCCTCAGCTACTTAATGTATAATGATGATTGTTAAAGTTCATTATAATACTTTAATACAAAATTTTGAGATTTGGACCTCCTAAAATGCATCAAAATGCATCTTTTCAATATGAAAGCCCCAAATTTTTCTTCCACATTTGTGCAAAGACCTCAAAAATTTTTCCCACATTCCAGATTTTTTTTCCACATTATAGTGCAAATGTGGAAAAAAACAGTGCCCCTCCCCAAAAATTTCGTGTTTACCCCCTCCCAACTGGTCGGACATTTTACAGGTATGTTTGATTGGTCGAAGAAGTTTATATCATAAAGTTGATCGAAAAATAGTAGTCTACTCCTTCCTAGGGTTGGCAAAAACCAAACTTTTGAAATTTCGACATTTTGGTTTTTTGGTTTTTTAGTTGTTTTTTAATGGTTTTTTTGGTTTTTCTATGGTTTTTTAGTGGTTTTTTCCGGTTTTTTCTGGTTTAATTCTTTAAAACGTTTGGTACATCGAAGTAACTATGTAAAGAACTGCTGGAAGCTCCCTGTATCATCTAAGACTAGTCAAGAAGCCTTAAAATGGCAGCTAGAAGTATTAATCTTACCGGGAGTGTCATTATTTTATGCTATACGAAATCCCTATTATAGCAATAGAAATACAGTAATAGCGGGCACATAAGAAAGGAACGATGAGTGAAGAACATAAGAAAAGTGAAAATGGAACAGAGCATGCGATATGTAAGGGGCAAATTCAAGGAAAAGAAGAAAAATTACAAATAAAGGGAAATATACAATACGCAATGTACGTAATCAAAACTTATAAAAAATCAACCACAGAATTGTATCAATGCATCACATATATATATATACATAATGCACAGGAAAGCTGAAATGACACAACTTTTAAGTATACCGTTTTCGATAAGAGGGTTTTAACTTGCTAGATTATTACATATGTTATTAATATTACAAACTGCAGTTGAAAGTCACACATAGACATTTCAGATGTTTCCAAATTTTTGCTTTTCAAACCTGTCTGTAACTACAGGAAATCGACCTTGATATATATACTATTCTCGCTTGCACGATAGATACATATTTTTGTACGATTTTTTTTTACATAGTACTGACGTCAAGTCACATAAAAATGAGCCACTCAAAAGCTCTTCTCTTTTTTAACCTACAGTATGCCTAACTGATCTGTATAAAATTTCATTATTGTTGTCTCATTTATATTTTGAAATTTCGAGCTAAGAAAATTAAAAAGCTTACCGTAACAATGAATTCACGATTATTATACTCAATCATATTTTGTAAAATTTTGATGATATGGATCAATAGATGTCATCCCGTATGGTCGGAGTACACTCTACGAAAGATTTAGCGTCTAATTTTTTCGTGAGAAAATTATAGCAAAATTGACTCATTGTGCTTACAAGATGGATACAAAGGATATCGATTGATTTATATTACATCTTTTGAGTACGAAGTATCAAAAATACGACTTTTTTCTACTTTGTAGTGAAGTCAATTCAACTAAATTAATTGTTTTGTTAATTTAGATAGACACCAATACATGCTTAGAAGATCGAATAATGTGAAAAAACAGTTTCTCAATGATTTTGGAAAAAAACCAAAAAAGCCAAAAAACCAGAGATTTTCCAATTTTTTTGGTTTTTTTAAAAAACCAAAAAATCAAAAACCAAAGCCTTGCCAACCCTGCTCCTTCTTAACCGTGATTCCAAGCCTAAGCCAGATAATTTGCCAGAACAGAACTAAAAAAATCAATAATTTTTTTCGAGCAATCAAATTGATGACAGTTCTGGCTCCGCAATGCTTTCTTTTTTCGTTTCAGTTCGTGCGCGCACCACCGATTCTTTTCCGCAAATGGAGTTTTTCGACGAAAAAGATTTGGAAATGATAGAAAAAGTTTTGGACATATATAGTTCTCACTGTGGAAAAATATTTTCGGAGTCCAAAACCGGAAAGATGCATTATGGTGAACTTCAGAAATGTCATGATCTAAAAATTTTCCAGTGAAGCGGACATAATCAGTGTTTTTTCTCATATATCTTCCGCCAGTTGGCTTGGCGAAAGAAGTCAGAACTTTTTTCGCTATTTTCGCTCAATTTAATTTTTTGCTCAAAAGTATTCTTTTTCGGAATTCTTCATTTAAAGTTTCTTGAACGTGTTGGAACGTTCTTATTCCTCATGCTCACCGTTTTTTTCTCTGAGATTTGTTGCACGTTAGAACCGAACGCAAAATTTTTTTCCGCTTTTTCAAGAAATTTTCCCCATTTTTAAAAACGTTTATAACGTGGCCACGGAAGTTTTTCCTACATTTTAGTAGTATAACCAACAACCGTTCTTTTTTCTCGAAGATTTTTTCCACATGAGAACCAAACCCAAAAGTTTTTTCCTCATTTTCCGAAAATTTTCCACATCTTAAAAAATGATCGTAATTGGCCGCGGATGCTCTTTTCCGCATTTTAGGAGCATACCCAAGCATTCTGATGTTTTTGGAGTCAGTAACCTACAAAAATGAGGAACAAATTCTAGTCAAGTTAGTCAAATTGAGCCGATGGATAATATATTGATGTTCTACAAGAGCAGAAAACATATCAACGATAGAATTTTGATCAATTTCGCCATCAACATTTCTGTAATTCCGATTAGAATTACCCATTTTTACTTATTTCTTAGTCCGGCGCGGAGCGCCGTAAAAATTTTCGGACGTTCCCTTTCCAAATCGCTGGAAAATGAAGCTGAGGTTCCAGTAGCGGATCCAGGAATTTTTTTGGAGGGATGGGGGCGGTTGGGGGAACGGTTTTAAAAATTGTTTTTTTGCCTCAAAAACCATGACTACTGTGATAAAAACGTTGTTTTTCGGCATTTCTCGACGTCCAACATCTTTCTGGCTCAAAATTAAGTATTTTTCCAAAAAAATTTAAAAAATTTAAATTTTTTTTCAAATTTGCCTATAAGTATACAGAAAAAATCGTATTTCAAAATTTTTGGGGGGGGGGGGCGGCCGCTCCCCGCCCCCCTAAATCCACACTTGTGAGGTGCCAGAGGTCCCCATGATCATACTTTTCAGGTAGGAGTAAAGTTGAAAATTTGGGGGAGGGGGTAGTGAAGCTAAACGTTCACTGAACACTTCATTTTGTTTCAAAATTAGGCACACAATGATCAATTTTTGGGACTTTAGGTAGGGATAATACTCTCTTCATACTCCTCCCTATGAGTCAGTCTGAGAGGTGCTACCTTACGGACGTCTACCTCAATTACTAGTTAGCATTCTAGGGATAGGCCGGGTCTCTGGATCTGCGGATATCTGCCTAAATTTTTGGATCCGAACCCGCTGAATCAAATTTTTTTTGGATCCGGATCCGCTGTTGTCAATGAAGATCCGGTCATAATCGGATCTTTATTAATTTTAATTCACATACAGTTTCACAAAAATTTCAAGCCGACGGTAGCTAAATTATACTTGACAAACAGTAATTTTTCAACAGTATCACCCTTCAAACGATTTCTGGTAGGATCAGCACCACTGAACAATTGTTCAGAGGGGACACTTGTTGCTGGTGCAGACAAAAATTTTTTGGCTGCCAATGACAGGTTTGGCAGTCAAGTTTGATTTAGGCGCCACCAGGTCAATGGATCTCCTTCAGGTGAAATTCTTTTCATCTTCTTCAGATGTATTTCGATCGCTTGTAAATTCTATGAATAAGTATATATTAACGAGGAGGCATACATGCGCATAGGAGGAGGAGAGCCCGGTGATTATCCACGGGCTGAGCCTTAGGTGAGGGATTTTTGAAATGAAATGAATGGATTTATTACTTGCATTAGAAAAAATAAACAACCATGACAGTCAATGGAAATAAATATAATTTGAGCGGTAATTACAAGAAAAAAAAGAAAAAAAATACAAAATTGTTACTAATAGTAAACAAAATGCGAAAAAACCATATTAAAGATGTGACGATAGGCGAAAAATGATTACAGTAAATCATGCTGCAAGTAATAGGGAGCGCAGGTTACTATGCGTAACAGAACTAACGCGCCCCCCGAAGATACCTTGAAAAATCTATTTTTGACATCATAGTTTTAAAGGCCTGTAGATTGGAAGAACTAATAACATCATTTGGGATGTCGTTCCATATGTTTACATATCTGTTGGAGAAATCATAAAGCCTTGCATTTGTTTTGGCTTTACCAGTAATCAGTTTGTAGTCATTCTTACGGCGAGTACAGTCAGAACTGCTGCTAATAAAAAAATCTGATGGTTTAAGGCAGGATTGGTTCTTAAAGATTTGGAACATGAGATTTAATGCAGATAACAGTCGGCGAACTTCTAGGCGTTCTATACCCAACATTGATAAGCGCTGGTCATAGGAAAGTTCACACTTAAAACCAAAAATTCGCTTAGTAAACCTCCTCTGAACATTTTCAACTAAGTCGATATCAGAAGCATAATAGGGATTCCAAACAGTGGAAAAATACTCTAATATTGGTCTAACATAAACTGCAAAGGCATGGATAAGATTAGAGGCGTTACGAGAAGTAAATGTTTTCATTATCAAATAGCTCCATTGGTAAGCCTTTTTAATTATATGATTGAGGTGATCCCTGAAATTTAAATTTTGGGAGATAAGTATACCAAGATCTCTAACGTATGGATTGTTGCCGGGAATAACAGAATTACCCATTGTGTAATTGTATTTTGGATTTGAAGAACCCAAAAATAGAACAGTACTTTTTTCAGCAGAAATTTCTAATTACCATTTTTTGGACCAACCAAAAATTTGATCAAGATCATCTTGGAGGATACATTTGTTTCTGGAACAATTAAAGATCTTAACATCATCAGCAAAATGATAGATATCAGATTTTAGATTGTCAGGGAGTACTCTGCGTTGATACCACTGCTTAATCTGATAGAGTGTGT